>CM044560.2:10112589-10152589 GCA_024416835.2 Perccottus glenii | reverse complement strand
TGCCTAGTACTCCTTCATGTGTGAGAACATTTTAAATACAAAATCATCAATTCAAGCCAAATTATTTTCTGATTAAAATAAACGTTCCCTCCCGTCCATAACGTCAGTGAATCTTTATTATGTTTTGCCAAGGCTTTTAAATTTTAGTTGTTTCTAACTCATTATCAGGCTACGCTAAACATGTTGAAATTTCCCGCTGCTCTGTCCGTAACCATAGTAACCTGAGGACCCGCGCGTGTTGACGTAGCCCTAGAAGTGCAGGTTCAAAATTTTACACAATTGTAATTATGAATATTGTCTTGCGGTCCAGATCGTGGTCCGCCTTTTGAAGACCCCTGATGTAGTGCACTTGTTCTAAGGCCTCTCAGATTGTCATACATTCAGAAACCAATAGTGCAAGTAAAAAAAAAAAACAACAAAAAAAACCTCGATATCGATACTCGGTATCGATACTCGGTATCGAAACTTCGGGAAATGGGTATCGTATCGTTTGAGATATTTCAGTATCGATATTTATCGAAATATCGATATTTTTGACAACACTACCAGGGATCATGGATCAGTTTGCATTTGTCAAAATACTTGAAGAGGTCATGTTGCCTTATGCTGAAGAGGACATGCCCTTGAAATGTTTGTTTCAACAAGACAATGATGCCAAACACACGAGTAAACAAGCAAAGTCCTGGTTCCAAACCAACAAAATTAATGTTATGGAGTGGCCAGCCCAACCCCTGGACCTTAATCCAATCGAGAACCTGTTTCTGAAGTAAAACCAAGAAATGTAAATGAATTGTGACGCGGAATGTTGTTTTAAGAAGTGGAATAACAGCTGAGACATGCCACAAGTTGGTGCCACACAGATGTGAAGCAGTTTTAAAAACCTGTGGTCATACAACTTAATATTAGTTTAGTGATTCACAGGATTGCTAAATCCTAGAAACAAAAACGTTTGTACAAAATAGTTTTGAGTTTGTACAGTCAACTCAGATACTGCAATTTTTTTGAACACACCCCTTTCAACTAATTGCACACCCTTAAGAGCGTGCATGTCTTGTTTGTTTTCTGAGAATCTACTGCACCTACTGGTAACTTGTTTGCCATTTAGCAATAAAAATATACTAAAAACTTGAATTATTCTGGTTAGTCACATTGTACTATTATTTTGAACAATACTGTATGTGGTATAGATAAGATGTTTGTCATTTTGTGTTTACAGCCGAGTGGAGCTGAAAAGGCTTTGTGAGATCTTCACCAGAATGTTTGCAGATCCCCACAGCAAGGTATTGAAAACCAACTTCTCTCACCAAAAAACTAAATAACCAGCATGAAGTACTTGCCGTGAATTATTTGAAAACTAACATTGTCTCTTGTCGCATGCTCTGCCTTGTTGTGGATCTAACTACAGAGAGTAAGTGTAAATTTACTACGAACATGTTTTTATAGTCCATCTAAGAAAACTTATCAGTGCAGTAAATGTTGTTTCCTCGTTTGTAGGTGTTCAGTATGTTTCTGGAGACGTTGGTGGATTTTGTCACCGTGCACAGAGAGGACCTGCAGGACTGGCTCTTTGTGCTGCTCACTCAGCTGCTGAAGAAGATGGGCGCTGACTTGCTGGGCTCGGTCCAGGCCAAAGTTCAGAAGGCGCTGGACATCACAAGGTTGGTTACAGCCAAACCATCAGCACAAGTTTACTGAACAAAAATTTAAATGCAACACTTTTGTTTTTGCCCCCATTTTTTATGAGCTGAACATAGAGATCTAAGAATTTTTCTATGTACACAAAAGGCCTAGTTCTCTCAAATATTATTTACAAATCTGTCCAAATCTGTGAGCACACCTGTGCAATAATCATGCTCTCTAATAAGACTCTTGATATGCCACACCTGTGAGGTGGATGGATTATCTCGGCAAAGTGCTCACTAACACAGATTTAGTCAGATTTGTAAACAATATTTGAGAGAAATAAGCTTTTTGTGTACTTAGAAAAATCTTAGATCTTTGAGTTAAATATTTGTTCAGTATAGATTTCACCATTTTGACTGTACAGAATCTGAGCGCAAAGTTATTTCTGTTATGTTACACAACATTTTTCTCCAAAGACCTGCTGTTGAATACTGCACAGTATAGAGACACGTTCACTCTTGTGATATTGCAATATCGCGATCCCAATAGTCTAATGATGGCAATATATGAATTGAATTGTATTATTCTAAAGTCTTTAACCCTGACCTTATCTCTATGCAGTGGTAGAAAAATTAGCCCTTTCTGTCTTCTGTCACCAGGGAATCCTTCCCGTTTGATCAACAGTTCAACATTCTTATGCGCTTCATTGTTGACCAGACACAGACACCAAACCTCAAGGTAGAATGGCAAAGAAGAAGAACATTTTATATACAGTACTTTTTTATAGACTATTGAATGAGACACGTTTCCTGTTTGCTCAGGTAAAGGTGGCCATTTTGAAGTACATTGAGAGTCTGGCGCGGCAGATGGATCCCACAGACTTTGGAAACTCCAGCGAAACGCGCCTGGCCGTGTCCCGCATCATCACCTGGACCACTGAGCCCAAAAGCTCTGATGTCAGAAAGGTATAGTGGAAAAGTAAAAGTGAAAGCAAGGGATGTTCCTGTGGCTTCTTATGGCAGCTGTAATGTTTAGATTCTTTGTTTTGAGGGCAAAAATCCTACAAATTAATCTGGGTGCACCTGGTCTTATAAACAAAATCCCACTTATTTGATTTTTTGGCATTCAACATTGTTTTTTTTATCTGGATGTGTAATATAACCACTAAAAAGAAATTAATTCATATGTCTACTATATAACTAGTAGAATAAAATCTACTTCTTTAGGCTTTGGTACAGACTATATTATACCTAATTTTATCCCTGATCCAGATGCTGTCCGTTCAGTTCAGAAATGATTTGAAGATATTTAGAGATTGTTAAGACACAAATTCTACATGCAGCCTTGTTTTTACTGGAGTGGTCCCACTGCCAAAAGCTTTACATCCTGACATCAGAACTATAATTGTAACACGCATTCACCCAGGTAAAGGTTATCAGGGTTTCCGCGGGGTCATAAAAAGTCATAAAAAGTCATAAATTTAACAATAAGAATTTAAGGCCATACAAAGTCATAAAAAACATTTAGTCACGTCTTAAATTGATATGCTCGTCCATTCATTTGTTCTTCCATCAAAATGCGCTTGCGGCGGCAATGGCATTAATTTGTTTTGCCTGTTGTAGTTCTGTGTGAGGAATCTGGGTGGTATCACACAGGTATCACAGCGCTCCAGAACTACAAGGTCCATGCGGCAGCATACAGACTTGTCAGAAGGACTTCCCAGAAACCCGCGCGAACTCCGCATATCATACTCCGAATATATCATACTGCTTAGTTTAATTGATCACAATGGGTAAATGTACGTTTATTGATCTGTGGCTCGAAGACGGTGCGTTTAGTAGCTGGCTTAAGCCTGTCGCAAATAATCGGTATCAAGCCTATTGTACTCTGTGTAAGAAGACGTTGGAGATGTCTAGTTTAGGCATAAAAGCCTTGAAGTCGCCTGCAAAGTCGGAAAAGCCTGCAGCGAGTGCGTGCGACCCGTCAGTTTTGTTCGGCTCCGTCACAAACGTTACCCGGTCCAAGTACAGCGCGGGTTTCCGTTTCTGTCGCATCCAGTGCCACACACAGTGGTTTCGGATCAACCTCCACACTTAAAGCGGAGGTCCTGTGGGTGTTAAATACTGTGACTAAACACCAGTCGCACAATGGGAACGAGGATATTGCGAGACTCTGACATAGCCAAAACATTTACGTGCGGGAAAGATAAGACCTCATACATCACCCGGTTTGGCTTGGCAGATTATATAAAAAAAGACCAAGGTCTCGGGGCCTTATGTTCTCATGTTTGATGAAAGCTTAAATCACACAAGCAAGAAGAAACAGCTGGTCATTTTTTTTTCACCATTAAGGGAGACGAACTGAGAAAAATGTAGACAGACACTGACTGACTGACTTGTTATTTTGGAAAGTAATGCCATAGAATAATTGTTAATTTACAATGTTACTTTACAATGTTACAATTGTTAAGTGTTTCTGTGTTCTTGATACTCAAGAAAAAGAAGGCGAAGGCTTCAGTTTCTTAATCTTAAGTAAGAAATAATAGAATTACTCTTTACATAATAAAACTTGTTACTTTCAAAGTCAATAATAAAGACTTTTGAAAGGAATTTTAATGACTGAAGTTATTTATCGTAATTTGTGTAGGTCATAAATTCAAATCATAATGGTCATAAAAAGGTCATAAAAAGTCTTAAATTTGACTGATTAAACTCTGCAGAAACCCTGGGTTATGTATTGTCCAATTAGCACACAGTGTTTGGCTCCACCTTTTTGAAATCGAATCACACACTCGGAACCCCAACCTGAGGGACCCCTTTTAATAATACTGACCAGACCCCGCATCGTACCACTCCAGAGGAAACAAGGTTTCAGATTTTCAGCTGTTTTCTTTTTGGCTCAGTAGTACTTTTATTATTTTCTGCCAAAGGAAATAAGTTTTTAAACAATTACACATAACTCTTAAATAGTGGAAACCACAAAATAATAATGAGTAGGCAGCCCTCTGCCTTTCTGTGGTCACCTGGCTTGGGTGCCCACTTGTTTAATTCATCTGAAATCTCTAGGTTTTGCTCAGCTGCAGCAAACTCTGACAATAGGTGCTCTCCGTGTGGATGACCTTGGGTCAACGGCCCATTATCTCCCACTTTGTATACTACACGTCATATGTTCTCCCTTCTATGTCCCCTTGCTGTTTGTTTTTACCGCTACTTCCCAAATGTAATCCTCACCTAGATTCGAATTGGGGCTGTCTATAGAGCGGGGAACGGATGATAGGATTAGTAGAATGAAAGTTTGGTTGATGATTGCATTGATTTATTCTGACTGAGACTTGCCTTGCCCGTTGTTGTGCTCCAGACCCTTCAAAGCTGGGTGAGCGAGGAGCTAGCTGGCAGGTCCAGCACCGCAGCCTTACTGTCCACAGAGGGCAACCTGGAAGAAAGGTGTAAGCAGGTAGAGCCCTCATCCGATCACAAAAGCGAGCAGCACGCAGCATTACCCCGACCCCCCGCCTGCTGATGCCTAACCACCACCTTTGCCAAAATTAAGCGTGGCATCTCTGACTTACCCTGCTTTAGCTTTAACTCTAGTGTTGACTCACTTGTGTGTAACCACATTGAAAGACCTGCCGTTTAACAATATTCTTGACAAGGTAAGGCTTGTTGCTTTGTGTGAATGGACTTTTGTAGTTTGTAGGAATGCTTAAGACTACTGTGTGTCTTACTGACTCTAACCACTTTTCATTTACGTTAACAATTGCATGGTGTTTTCATTCTAATTTAGCACAAGTAGACTTTCTGAATACCTGCAGCTTCTGAAGTAATTTTACCCAATGTCAGAATGCCCACGAGGCTTATCTTATTTTACATTACTTTAAAAAGGGGCCAACGCCATTCCGAGTGAAATTTGCGAATAGTCTTCCAGAGGAAAAGTAAAGGAATTATAAACATTGAGTAACAACACTTTAACATCTTATGTACAGGAAAAAAAACATTTTTCTCTCTTGCATGCTAAAACACCAATAAAGCACCAATGTTTGAAAAAGTGTTCACTTGAAGTCAATATCTGAATATGACTTTGAATACTCACCTTTTTAACTCCCAACAGGTTATTGTGAATCAACAAGAAGCATTGTTTTGCATCTATTTTTGTTTATTATTATATTATTATTACATTATATTGAAAAGAACCAGGGTTTGTGTGTCCCATTGTCTACAGATCAGCATCCAAATCCATGTTTCTTTTGTTGGAAAATGTTAAATTGTCCTTGACCTTGACTTTTTCTTTTTTTAGATTATTCAGAGTTTAAACCTTTCTAAAAGGTGTCACTAGAATCAAACTGAACCCTGGTTCTGTTCAGCAGTTCCACACCAGACATTTGGGTTTAGGCTTTGGAAAGTCTGGTCTGGTTGAACCAGGTCTGGTTTCACAAAGGTAGATTCTGATCAATTAAAAAAAAAAAAGGTCCTTTTGTTACAACTGGCTTGCTGCAATAAATTCTCAGTTTATTAAAGTTTCCCTCCCATTACCCTGGTCTCCAAAGTGCTCTCTTTTCAAAACTGCAAAGGTAGAAACACATTCAAAACATTTTACAGCACTTTTTGCAATTACACCATGAAACAATTTACCGTATTTTTCGGACCATAAGACGCACTTTTTCTTCACCAAATAGTGGGAGAAAAGTGCCTGCGTCTTATGGTCCGCAGGCACTTTTCCTGCGGACCATGCGGATCTTATGTTGCAACTCGGCTCACCCGCTGCCGCTCTGCAACTCTTCTGCAACATAAGACGAGTTGCAGAGCGGCAGCGGGTGAGGGAGGACCCGCTGCCGCTCTGCAACTCGTCTTATGGTCCAAGTTGCAGAGCGTCAGCGGGTCCCCCGGGACCTTCCGTGTCCCTGGAAACTGCATCATCCCTCCCCCGTCCAGGCTTCTCAGTAGTCCACTGAGATACTGGCAGAGTGGCAGCGGGCCCCCCCCCCCGTGTCGCCTTGCCTTACCGTAGTGGCAGAACGGCAGCGGGTCCTCCCTCACCTTCCTCACGGAAGCTGATGCTGCTGTACTGTGTCACCGCCGTATGCTATTGGAGGATAGCATGTAGTAGGCGGTGTTACAGTACACAGCAGTGCGCATGCCCTTCACTCCAGTCATATAATTCAAATATTATTCTGTTATACTTTATTAAATATTTTATTACACTATTTGGTTCAGAATATTTTTTTTCCTATTTTTCTCCTCTAAAAACCAGGTGCGTCTTATGGTCGGGTGCGTCTTATGGTCCGAAAAATACGGTAAATTACTTCAGTGAAACTGACCCAGAAGTGAAAATGCAGTGTCACATCACTGAGTATTACAAATGCTGGAAAATATGCACTTCCCGTGTGGTATCGTGGTGATGCTTGACTCACATTTGCCCTGAACTGTGCAGGCGGCTCAGGTGGTGCTGATCGCCCTGTTTGAGCTCAACACCCCAGAGTTCACCATGCTCCTGGGAGCCCTGCCCAAGACCTTCCAGGACGGGGCCACCAAGCTGCTGCACAACCACCTCAAGAACTCCAGCAACACCAGCAGCACTGTGGTATAAACACAACGCTGTGCAGTGCAGTTGTCTGCTTTAATGTAAAGTACCTCCATTTTCTATTGCTTTCATCTGTATTTCAATGGTATTTTCGTTCCTCTAGGGCTCACCCAGTAACACGATCGGCCGAACACCACCTCGCCACACCCCCAGCCGAGCCAGCCCCCTAACCTCTCCCACCAACTGTTCACACGGAGGACTGTCTCCAAGGTAAACGTCTCTACAGCCTAATTAATCCAAAAGCATGGCTGTAGCTTGTACTGAACTCCCGTTGCAAGCTGTCATTTTTTTTGTTTAAACTGACAACCTAACATGATGATTAGGAAGTGTGAGTTCCTCAAGGAGGAAAGAACACGTACCTTCTTAAAATCCATTTTAGTTATAGTATTTTTTGCCTAATAAACGAATCTGAAACCCTCACAGCCTACAAAATTGTTCTGCCCATTTGGCTTCAGCATAACATATTTATATAAGACAAAGGAAAGAGCCATAAAACTCTAGATAAGAAGCTCTTTGAAGTCTGTATTTATATAGCTCCTGTATCGGATCAAATCGGAGTTACTTTCGGACCCTTCTAGGAATTGTAAACAACTTGAGCCTTGTGCAGATTTTGGCAGACTTAAGCTGTCTTCTCTGACTGAGCAGCTTATATATGTGTACAACCAAAAAACATAAGCAAACACAGATGTGGCATTACAATACAAGTGACACAACATCATCCAAAGACGTTTAACAAAACTTGCCACATTCTGTGACTGTTCCTTCTTCTTAAGATCTCTGTATTAACACTTTTTCTTAACCTCAAAGCTCAGACTAGTTTTTGTTTTTTCTCTTTCCTTCCTTGCACACTTTGTTCTCCTCTTTTCTTCTTTGCCTCGTCTTTTGTCCGGCTCTGGTGTTGTCCCACATCCCTTTCTTTCACTGCCCCTGTTCCATCCTTCCCTCGCTGCCGTGCTGTGCCAACAGTCGGTTATGGGGTTGGGGTGTGGACGGACTGTCAAAGCATCCCCCTGCCCCCCCTCCTCCTCCTCCTCCTCCGCCTCACTCCAACCCTGCTGCCCCCTCCCTAAGGGTCCTGCGTAGAGCATACTCACCCAGGTAACCAGGGGATGGACACTAAAAACACATGCTGCAACAAATCTCATTTAGATTTTTCTGTTCTAAGTAGTGGAAAGTGCTTTTTACAGAATCCAGGGAACTCTGCATTTGAGAGTGAACACTTAAAAAATTCACTGAAAAGACTTTAAACCAAGCACATACATTGAACAGCCATAACATTATGACACAAGTTTTGTACTTTTCTATCTATTGTTTCATGATATATATATATATATATATATATATATATATATATATATATATATATATATATATATATATATATATATATATATATATATATATATATATATATATATATATATATATATATATATATATATATAAATTTCATAGGAATTATTTTAGGCAATATTTAACTGTAGAATTGCCAGTTTTCCTCTCTGCCTTCCCTCTCTCTTCTCCCCTTTTCTTGGTCACAGCTGTGCCTTTTTACTTATAACACTAAACACAGGTTGTATAATAAAGTGAAAACTTGTGATGACAAGTACATATGTAATGTTCTACAAACAATAGCACCTATAAAGCAATATTTTTCATTAATGCAAACACTATACATTTTAAAATCTATTTTGAGCCCTAAATGTGATTCAGCCGAATATTTCATAATATATATTTAGGTCTATGTTGCCCAGTCCAAGATGAGGGCCACCCTGTGTGTGACAGGAATATACACACAGCAGACCCTTTTATCCAAAGCGTCTAAATGATAGAGCATCTTGGAAATGTATGATCTTTAGTTTTTCATAATTTTATGGCTGAATGATTTATTCTCATAGCAAAATAGAGGTGACCTGCTTTCCTGAATATTGTGAATATTGACACTGGCCTATCACCTGGTGATGTATGTATAACTACACAATTTTAAATTATTAATTCAAAACATTACTTAAGAAATTTAGACAGGTAGTGCAAACAAAGTTTTGTTACGATTTTGTGAAAAATGTTGCAACGTCGCATTGCTCACCATGTTGCATGTTTTGCAAAACACACATCCAGACTTTTGCTTTAACTGCAATGCATCCATTTTTTCAGATTTTCTTAAAAGCATGTTGCATGGATGCACATCATGTTTGGTCTCTTTATGTGACTCTTTGTGTTAGCATGATGGAGTATGACACAGAGAACATGAACTCAGAGGAGATCTACAGCTCACTGCGTGGAGTCACTGAAGCCATCCAGAGCTTTAGCTACCGAAGTCAGGAGGACCTCAACGAGCCAATCAGACGAGACGGCAAGAGGGACGATGCTGTAAGTGTTGGATATGTCAGCTTTAAAGGGGCTAGGTATTGTTCTAACATTTAAAAAAGTAAGCACTGTCTCTCTACCCACTGACCTTAGGCTGGAAGAGAAGGTGTCACCTCGTCGCCTGGCTCTGACGCTCGTCTTGGTTTGGACGTGGTGGAGGGGGGTCGCACCGCTTTGGACAACAAAACCTCGCTGCTCAACACCCCATCCCCTCGCTCCTTCGCTGGGCCGCGCGGCCGTGAGTTTTCTCCTTATGGCTACGGAGAAACCATCTGCACCTATGACAAGAGCGCCCTGAAGGAGGCCGTGTTTGACGACGATGTGGAGCAGTTCCGCGATTGTGAGTTTCTCTGATCATCTTCAGGAATGTTCATCTATATTATTTTATTACAGTTCAGATCTAAAAGTGAAAAAAGCTGTACTTTGTCATAAAGTGGTGCCTAATATATAAAATTACCGTATAATCTTTTAAAATTCTTATTATTATTATTATTAAATCAAAAATTTAGTCAATTTCAAACACCCATGGGAACCAGTACATTTTCTAAATCCCTATAATGTGCAAAATGTCCTATTGATTTATTTTTTACTGTTCTACAGAAATTGACTGCTGTAGCTTTCAGATAATGACAAAAATCTGTAATCTTTTCTACTTATTTAGGTTTGGGTATTCTGGGATTAAAAGTTGAGTTTATTTTAAGTCATTTATTTTAAATGAATCCTCATAATCCAAAATTCTTAGGACATCTGCTACTCCAGTTCAAACCAGGTGCTAATGTTAAACTTTTTACATCTTATGATCCACTTTCAGTATTCATTTATTTTCTGACAGAGCGAACCAAACTATTATTCACTAGTTCCACTGTTTCTACTTCAAACATTTTGATGCTGTCACCACAAATGTTCAAAACACTCAGTTGTCTAAACACCGAAGCGAGATCTGAAACGGCTCATTTACCATAAACACCAGCCTGTGCCCTTTGTTGTCATTACATTGTCTGCTCCTGTCCACCCCCCCACCCCCACCTCCATCCCTGCATCCTTCTATCCCTCCTCTCCAGGCCGACGGCAGGAAAGTGCAGAGAACAAGATGACACTCCCCAAGGTGTTTGCTCCTGGTAAAAACGCCCTTCCCTTCCTCCGTCTGACACTGTACTCACTCCACCCTCGTTTCTTTGTTGACATTACTCATTTTATATTTTCATGTTTACTGCCCTTCACCACTTTCTTTAAAAAAAAAAGATTAACGGTGTCCTTTAGCCTGTATAGCTTTAGGGGTTTGGGGTCAATATTGTTCTTTTATGGCTAATATGTGGCATAATGTTTATAGAGTTCACAGAACACTTTTTATTCTTAATAAATACACCCACTCTGCTTTAATGGATTTGGAGACATTGTTAACCCTGTTTTGGTTTGCATTGTACTATAGACAAATGCAGACCTGTTTTTAATTTTTATTTTTATTTTTCTGTTCACTAATATGAGTTTGGATGAAAAATAATGCATTAATTTTGACAACCAACTATTTCTCAGTCATACAATAACAGCATGAACATAATTTGTAAAACACTTACGGCACAGATATCATTTTAATATCCTTTTTGTTAAAATGTTTTAAATGCTTTTGTGTGTATGTATTTTTGATTAGTATAACTCTACAAAACTATAGTACCGCTCAAAGGTTTTTGGCAGGTGTGACGAAACATAAGAATGCTAACTAAATGCAAAGCAGACAGAAGAAACTGGTGTGATCTGTTTTAGGGTTGTTTCACTTTAGGTATTACTTTGGAGACTCTGGTTGAAACAGTCGAGCAACAGACACACAACAGGACAGATGCTATACTGAACAACATGGACCATCCACTGCACTAAGCTTTTGATCAGCAGAGAGCAGCCAGTGGATGTCTGAGATCAGACTGTACAATTAGTCAAAATAAATTCATTTTGGTTTTTAATATATTTGGAGAGAAATTAATTTCTCCTTAGGTTGAATTGGAAGTGCCCAGAGCAGCTCAAATAGAAAACTCTGTGTATATTAAAAGCTAAGACACTATTATTAAACAGGAAGAAAAGACTTAAACTAGATCAACCGTCCAAGCTTTATTCACTCTGAGTGTGATGCAACCTGATGCTGCTTTACTATGCTGCATACTAATTAAAACCAAAATACATTCAAATCTTTAGGTCTTTAGGTCTGTATAAGCTCAAACAAATAAAAATTCACACAATGTTTAAAGAAATTGAGGAAAAATAAATGTATTGTACAACCAAATTGCCAATTCCTACTTCACAGTATTTTTTCCCACCTGCCTAAAACTTTTGCACAGTTGGTAACAGTTCTGTTGTCATAAAGGAGAAGCTAGCCTAAGCTACCAAAACCGTCTTTTGTGCAATTCTTACTTACTTGATTTTTCTTACTTGTTGCCTGCCCCAAAGGTCAAAGGTTTGGTGCTCTTGTGATTTGTACATTTTAGGACTGTTTACACATACTACACTCGGATTATTCAGAATCTAGAATGCACATTAACAGCATGGTGTTGAAAATGTGACACACAGCACATAATGTTTGGCATGTTCAAGTACTGAACTATTATTCTTTCCCGAGCAGTCGGTCAGGACCACTCAGACATGGTGGCCGACCTGCTGAAGGAGCTGTCCAATCACAACGAGCGGTCTGAGGAGCGAAAGGGCGCCCTGGTGGAGCTGCTGAAGATTACCCGAGAGGACAGCACAGCGGTTTGGGACGAGCACTTTAAAACCATCCTCCTCCTGCTGCTGGAGACTCTGGGTGACAAAGATGTAAGCTGACACTCATATGTGTTAGATATAAGAAAATACATTAGGATTTATGGTTGCATAATATCAGACATAATTTATGTAAAGGCCTGTACAGTATAGTTTGTACCAACAACCAGTAAGGACTTCCATTTGTGCAATTTCTCTTTTTCCACAGCATACCATCAGAGCTATGGCGCTGCGTGTGCTCAAAGAAATTTTGAGAAACCAGCCAGCGCGCTTCAAAAACTACGCTGAGCTGACCATCATGAAGACACTGGAGGCTCACAAAGACTCCCACAAAGAAGTAAAATACTACTCATCAGCTTTCCTTTTAAAATAAACAGCAGCCATCTTTGACTGTTGACTTCCATTTATATTCTTGTACTAATACGTGCATGTGTTCTGTAGGTGGTGCGTGCGGCAGAGGAGGCAGCTGCCACTCTGGCGGGCTCCATCCACCCGGAGCAGTGCATTAAGGTGCTATGTCCCATCGTGCAGACAGCCGATTACCCCATCAACTTGGCCGCCATCAAGATGCAGACCAAAGTCATCGACTCAGAACCGCTGCCTGACTGCTGCTGCTGCAGGTCTCACATCATGCAAAGAATATACAATACAGTTACTATAAAGCTGAACTTGTCAAATATTGTCTGTTGAAAAATAATGTCATAGCAACTTGGAAAAACGAAAAGGCAAACACAGCCATAAGATTATGACTACTTTAGGGTTATTGTTACCACTTTCTGTAGTCTTTTAAAAAAAAATCTTTTTTGTGGGATATTTCTGTGATTCTTATCCTACTCTAAAACACAAAGAGATTCAAGAGTTTTATTTGTCACATACACAGTTATATACAGAATATATAAACCGACAGTGAAATGTAAACAGGTCCGCTCCATGGACAGGGCAAATTAACAATTACAAAAAACTTAAAATATAAAAACTTTTTTAAAAATAAATATAAAATATAAATAAAAATGTAAAACAAATACTTAGCTTCGGGCAATTCTAGATGGATTTTTGTGAGTTTGTAAGAGAATCCACCTACAGCACAAAGTTAATGTGTTAACATTTATTGAATTTGTCCAGGATGACTGAGAATGTCCACAGACGTTAAATTTTGAAATGTTAAAAATGCATTTAATTTATTCAGTCAATCAACTATCATTCTTTTTGGTTTATTGTCCTACAAAGGCAAATTACTTTATCTACAGCAACAGTAAAACTGAGAATAAATGTCCTTAAGGTTTTCTGTTGTCCACAGATTCATCAGTGGTAAAAAATTCATGTTGTACTTTGTCAGAAGTTTTTACTGGTCAAAATCATCTGTTTCTCTTTTTACTTTTATATACAATATGTTCTTAAAAACTTCTACGATGCTGCTGTCAGATTCCAGATTTTGTTGTAACTACAAAATCTAGAGGAATCCAAAGTCCTACATTCTCAATTGTCAGAGCATATTCTTAAATGCAGTTTGTTGTTGGATTACCGCAAAGTTTTTAGTTACTGCATTATTAACCTTAAATATTACATAAAATAGAACATAACTTTGCCATGAATAAAAGCCCCTCAGAAGTATCAGTTGAGAAAGTTTTGGAGCTTATTTTAGACTGACAGAGCAGCAACCTTCTTAAGCTCAAGGAAGGCCACTTTGCCCAGGAATACAGTTTACAGTAATGCGTAAGATGACTACAACCAGTGACAAATCTAAGTGCACTATGATACAATTTATTTAGAGAATGGAGACATTTAGAAGATGCAGTCATAGATAGTACATCTCCATAGTTTAGACATGGTAAGAAGGTTGCAGACACAAGACATTTACGTGCTCTGAGGGAGAAACAAGATCTGTTACGGTAATAAAAGCCAAGCTTTATTTTCAATTTGTGGGCCAAATTTGCTATATGCCTTATTTGTCCCTGCAAATGTTTGCGTGTACTTTGTACTCTCCCAACTACTCCCTTCTGCTCTTCTGTGCAGGGCTACGACAACACCGAGAGCAGCGTTCGCAAGGCCAGCGTATTCTGTCTGGTGGCCATCTACTCTGTGATTGGAGAGGACCTCAAACCCCACCTGGCACAGCTCACAGGCAGCAAGGTACTGGCCGCCAGCAAAACGCTTCTCCAAACTTCCCACGCATACTCAGTTAGCAACTTCCAACAGACGCTAGCCCTTATCATCTTCTCATGTTGTTATTTCTCAGCTGGCTCCAACTGGTTGTTTCAGTTTTAAGCACAGGGTCATATTTGCCCTAATTTCAGTTCGCTGTCTGTCCTTTAGTTACAGTGCCTTGCAAAAGTATTCGGCCCCCTTGAACTCTGCTACCTTTTGCCACATTTCAGGCTTCAAACATAAAGATATGAAACTGTAATTTTTTTGTGAAGAATCAACAACAAGTGGGACACAATCATAAAGTGGAACGAAATTTATTGGATATTTCAAACTTTTTTAACAAATAAAAAACTGAAAAATTGGGCGTGCAAAATTATTCAGCCCCCTTAACTTAATACTTTGTAGCGCCACCTTTTGCTGCGATTACAGCTGTAAGTCGCTTGGGGTATGTCTCTATCAGTTTTGCACATCGAGAGACTGACATTTTTGCCCATTCCTCCTGCAAAACAGCTCGAGCTCAGTGAGGTTGGATGGAGAGCTTTTGTGAACAGCAGTTTTCAGTTCTTTCCACAGATTCTCGATTGGATTCAGGTCTGGACTTTGACTTGGCCATTCTAACACCTGGATATGTTTATTTGTGAACCATTCCATTGTAGATTTTGCTTTATGTTTTGGATCATTGTCTTGTTGGAAGACAAATCTCCGTCCCAGTCTCAGGTCTTTTGCAGACTTCCATCAGGTTTTCTTCCAGAATGGTCCTGTATTTGGCTCCATCCATCTTCCCATCAATTTGAACCATCTTCCCTGTCCCTGCTGAAGAAAAGCAGGCTCAAACCATGATGATGCCACCACCATGTTTGACAGTGGGGATGGTGTGTTCAGGTGATGAGCTGTGTTACTTTTACGCTAGGGCTGAACGATATGGACAAAATTTCATATCTCGATTTTCATGCCAGAAACAGTGGGGATCGAAGGTTTGGGCACCCCAGGTAAAATATTTTATTAATGTGCATAAAGACGCCAAGAAAAGATGGAAAAATCTCCAAAAGGCATCCAATGACAGATTAGACATCCTTATAATAAGTCAAAAAAGTTAGATTTTATTTCCATCATTTACACTTTCAAAATAACAGAAAACCAAAAAAAATGGTGTCTGAAAAGGTTTGGGCACCCTGCAGAGTTAATATCTTGTACTGCTCCCTTTGGCAAGGACCTGACAGTGTCATGGATTGTTCTCAATCATCGTCTGGATAGACCAGGTGATGTCAATCAAAGGTTTTAAATGCCCAGACTCATCTGACCTTGCCCCAACAACCAGCACCATGGGTTCTTCTAAGCAGTTGTCTAGAAAACTGAAACTGAAAATAGTTGATGCTCACAAAGCAGGAGAAGGCTATATAAAGATAGCAAAGCGTTTTCAGATGACAATATCTGTTCGGAATGTAATTGAGAAATGTCAGTCATCAGGAACAGTGGAAGTTAAAGCAAGATCTGGAAGACCAAGAAAAATATCAGACAGAACAACTCGCAGGATTGTGAGAAAAGTAATCAAAACCCACGTTTGACTGCACAATCACTCCAGAAAGATGTGTCAGACACTGGAGTTGTGGTAAACTATTCCACTATAAAGAGATACTTGTACAAATATGGACTTCATGAAAGAGTCATCAGAAGAAAACCTCTTCTACGTCCTCAACACAAAAATCAGTGTTTGAAGTTTGCAAATGAACATATAGACAAGCCTGATGCATTTTGGAAACAAGTTCTGTGGATGAGGTTAAAATAGAACTTTTTGGCCGGAATGAGCAAAGGTATGTTTGGAGAAGAAAGGGCACAGAATTTAATGAAAAGAACCTCTGTCCAACTGTTAAGCATGGGGGTGGATCCATCATGTTTTGGGGTTGTATTGCAGCCAGTGGCAAATTTCAGCAAATTTTGGATGCTAGCTTGATGCCAGCTGTGAAAAAGCTGAAGTTAAAGAGAGGATGGCTTCTACAAATGGATAATGATCCTAAACACACCTCAAAATCCATGGTGGATTACATCAAGAGGCATAAACTAAAGGTTTTGCCATGGCCTTCACAATCTCCTGACCTCAACATAATTGAAAATCTATGGATAGACCTTAAAAGAGCAGTGCGTGACAGACAGCCCAGAAATCTCAAAGAACTGGAAGACTTTTGTAAGAAGAATGGGCAAAGATACCTCAAACAAGAATTGAAAGACTCTTGGCTAGTTACAAAAAGCGTTTACAAGCTGTGATACTTGCCAAAGGGGGCAGTACAAGGTATTAACTCTGCAGACACCATTTTTTGTTTTCTGTTATTTTGAAAGTGTAAATGATGGAAATAAAATATGACTTTTTTGACTTATTAAATGGATGTCTAATCTGTCATTTGATGCCTTTTGGAGATTTTTCCATCTTTTCTTGGCATCTTTATGCACATTAATAAAAGTTTTTACCTGGGGTGCCCAAACTTTCGATCCCCACTGTATCTCGATATTGATACAATACAATATGACTACGTATTTGGTGAAAACCAAGCATTTCTCAGTAAAATAAAAAGATCATAATACAAAAAAATGTGGAAGTGGTCCCTGGAGTACAATCAAGTGCATCACATGATCAGCAGTTGATCATGTGATGCACAGGCGCGCTCAAACTTTTCAGTGTTTTCAACCACATACTGTTTATTTTAGGTTTCAAACATATAAATTCACATAAGTACTAAAAAAACAATACATTTAGAGTTTGTAAAATACACACTGATGTCTATGGAAGAGGTAATAATAATCCTTTCCATTATAATTCGACTTGTTTTATTCATATCAGATACACATTGTGTAAGTAACTTCAATGTTTACTCTATTCTATTCCCAGTTCACCAGCCACTTACTTTTAAGTATTTCGGGAGAAGTGGATGAATTCACGTGTTGTAAACATAGAGGTTGTAAATCCAACAGATCCGATTCTCTGAACTGCGTCTGCGGCACAAACTAACACGACGGCGCCCATCACGCATACAGCTCAACTAACGCGATCATTATAAAGGTGTTTAAACAACAATATACTTCCACTTGCATGTATTTGACTTTGATTTGAATATCAGATATTTCATGCCATAGCTAACAAGTTTGTGAATATTCTGAATAAAAAAGGAAAAATGACATAAAAGCAGATCATCATTCATTCAGTGCTGTTGCTGCTGCTGTGGTGTTTCACGCTACAAGCAATGACGCGCCCCCCCTCTCACAATATAGTTCCCACGTCCCTGGTAGTGTGTGCGCGCTGGCTTTAGCGGTGCATTCAAGGGCACTCGTAAAACTGATGTTTGTTGTGACTGCCAGAGTTGTATGCAGGGCGAGCGCGGAGAGGGGAAATCTATATCGTCTATATCGTTGCTTTTTTCGATAGTAATATCTTGAAAGTTCATATCTAGATATAGATACGATAATGATATATCGTTCAGCCCTATTTTACGCCAAACATAACATTTTGCATTGTTGCCAAAAAGTTCGATATTGGTTTCATCTGACCAGAGCACCTTCTTCCACATGTTTGGTGTGTCTCCAGGTGGCTTGTGGCAAACTTTAAACAACACTTTTAATGGATATCTTTAAGAAATGTCTTTCTTCTTGCCATTCTTCCATAAAGGCCAGATTTGTGCAGTATACGACTGATTGTTGTCTTATGGACAGAGTCTCCCACCTCAGCTGTAGATCTCTGCAGTTCATCCAGAGTGATCATGGGCCTCTTGGCTGCATCTCTGATCAGTCTTCTCCTTGTATGAGCTGAAAGTTTAGAGGGACGGCCAGGTCTTGGTAGATTTGCAGGGGTCTGATACTCCTTCCATTTCAATATTATCGCTTGCACAGTGCTCCTTGGGATGTTTAAAGCTTGGGAAATCTTTTTGTATCTAAATCCAGCTTTAAACTTCTCCACAACAGTATCTTGGACCTGCCTGTTGTGTTCCTTGTTCTTCATGATGCTCTCTGCGCTTTAAACGGACCTCTGAGACTATCACAGTGCAGGTGCATTTAGGTCAACATTGGATCATTCAGAGATCCTCACTGAACTTCTGGAGAGAGTTTGCTGCACTGAAAGTAAAGGGGCTGAATAATTTTGCACGCCCAATTTTTCAGTTATTTATTTGTTAAAGTTTGAAATATCCAATAAATTTCGTTCCACTTCATGATTGTGTCCCAATGTTGATTCTTTACAAAAAATTACAGTTTCATATCTTTATGTTTGAAGCCTGAAATGTGGCAAAAGGTTGCAAAGTTCAAGGGGGCCGAATACTTTCACAAGGCACTGTACATAGGGCCGGGTTCACCTAAAAGCAGAGGGCTGTCCAGGGATGATCTTGATCTATGGACAGCAGCTTATCTAACCATCCAGTCTGCTGCAGTACTGGACACTGTTCTGGTCTTTTAAATGTCATGTGTTAAAGATCTAGAAGACCCAAAGTAGACTAGTAGATATCTTTTTTCATCTGAGTAACAAGTCAAAGAGTGCACCTAGTTTGGGTTTGAAGATTGAGGGTTCGAATCCCCTGGGAAGCAACTCCATTCACAGTTCTCTGTGCCGGTCCAGATAAATAGAGAGGGTTAAAACATCGCCAAGCATGTGGAGTACTCCGTTGTGGTAACTCCCCGAGGGGGAAAAGCCAAAAGCACGCACTTACTTAATTACTTTTGAATACTGGCATACTGACTCAAGATTCAAGATTCAAAGTGTTTATTGTCATGTGTACAGACAGAAAGCATGTTTCCCTGTACAATGAAATTCTTACTTTGCCGTCCACAGTAAAAAGTCACACAAGTAAGTCACACAAGTAAGTTAAAAATAAAAATAAGATAAGTATATAAGTAATAAAAGAGCAGCAAATATATATAAAACATATATATATATATATATATAAATATATATAAAAATATAACAGGGCAAACGAGTAAAGTAGTAAAGTGATAAAGTGAGGTAGTGCAGTTGTGATGGTGTAAAGTGACGGTGTAAAGTGAGGTAGTGCAGTGGGTAAACAGTTGTTCATGTAATGTTGTGATTGTGAATGTAGACTCCTATCTGCTGTTTAGGAGTCTTATGGCAGAGGGAAAGAATGAGTTCTTCATTCTGGAAGTCCTGCATTTCACACTTCTGTACCTCCGTCCTGAGGGTAGAAGTGTGAACAGACCATGTTGGGGGTGGGAGGGGTCTTTGAGGATGGAAGCAGCTCTTCTGTGGACTCTGCGATGGTAGATGCTCTGCAGTGAGGGCAGTGGAGTCCTGGTGATCTTCTGCGCAGTCTTCACCACTCTCTGCAGGCGTTTGCGGTCCATGACAGAAGTGCTGCTGTACCACACAGTGATGCAGCTGGTCAGGACACTCTCAATGGTGCAGCTGTAGAAGTTGCTGAGGATCTTGGGCGACATGCCAAACTTCCTCAGCCTCCTCAAAAATACAGCCGCTGTTGAGCCTTCTTGACCAGCTGCGTGATGTGAGGTGTCCAAGTGAGGTCCTCATTGATGTGGACACCCAAGTATTTGAAGTTGCTCACCCTCTCCACTTCAAGCTCCCGGATGAACAGTGGCTGAGGCGTTCTCCTCTCCCTCCCTGACTGTAGCCTTACAGGATGGGAGTTGCCTGTCTACAGTAAATAAATATTTGCTGTAGATAAAAATTAAAACAACATTTTATAGTTAAAACATTTAGCAAACATAAAAAATTGCATTTAGAATGAATGAAATATTTAAATAAAACTCTTAGCATAAAGACTGTGATAGAAGTGCAAATGCCAAGAAAAAATTTTCTCTAACGTGAATGAGCAGGCTGTTCTAAATCCTAAGACCTGCCTCTGTCAAGGCTCCATCCCCTCTTATAGGCTAAAAGGATAAAACTGGGCACAGTCAAGCACATTTGATCAAATACCAACTCGAGGAGAGTGGGTACTTGGTATTAGAAGCCTTGTTTGACTTCCTCCAATATTACTGTACACATACTTAACCCGCTGTAGTTACTCTAAAGATGATAAAATTAAAACAGACTGAAAACGATGCTGTTAAAGTCAAGAAGCAAAGAAATTGTCTGCTTTAAAGCACTCAATAACTGTTAAAAATAATTGAAAATTATGTTGGCATTTAAATCTGTGTATGGTTGATAGTAATTGTAGTTGTAAAAATACTCAGATCTGTACTTGAAGTTAGCAATTTTGAGTACTCGTTTTTGTTCTGTATCAATTTATTTTAATATAACTCTAAATTGGAGCCAGTATAGACATATAGAGAAAAAATGGGAGATGTAAATGGCATTAATCTGCTTAAACATCCTGTCCACAAACACTACAGTTACACACAAATAGCAGCATTTCACCTTTGGCCATAATTTAGAGCTGAAAAGAGCTTGAGTTTGTTTTGACAGTCAGAAATGAACGTGCATTCTGTTTCTTGTCGTTTTTCAGATGAAGTTGCTCAACCTGTACATCAAGCGAGCCCAGACGACCAACAGCAACAGCAGCAGCTCCTCTGACGTCTCATCTCACAGCTAATGAAAGCAAGGGGCCTTTGTGTGGAGCCTTTAGGAGTCGGACACCCGTGTCTCCTTACAATCGCCTGTTCCCACTGTAGTCCCGTTTGGTGGGAACCCTGTGTCTTTTACTCCACCTTCTCTCCGCTATTCTAGAAAAATCTGAATGTAACAGAGTCGCAGCTCTAGATCAGTGGGGAGGAGATTAACAATGACTACCGTAAGGGACGTGCACTTTCTCATCCTTCATGGTTACCACAACATCCACAATGCCTTTCATTTTAGTCCTCGAATGAGAGAATTGCTGTTGAGTGGACTATTTGGGATCAATTGTCATGGCTGGACCAGTGATGGTAGAAAAAAATTATAATAATAACACATTGGGAAGAAAGTTAGAGAGCATAAAACCAAAAATCACAAGTAACAATGTCACGTTTTAAGGGAACAATGTGAAAAATGAGAGTACTGTATAGGTATTTTAGTTAGAATTTTAAGTTAATTATCTGAAGCTTGTGCAGTGATTGTAAGTTGAAATAGAATCTCCCATTATGAGGAAACAATGTACTAAAATAGGCTATGACTTGCAGCTTCTAAATTGACAATCCTTCAAAGTTTAGGTCTTTATGTTAAGGTAAGAATATTGATTATGTGTAAAGCTGCACTCCTTAAGTTAGATTCACAATCAGCTAAATTATTATTCACTCTGAACTTTCATCTAAAGCTTGAAAACAATTGATGCTTCAAGTTTGCAGCACCTTCCGTCTGTGTAAATCCGCAAGGCTGTACGACAAACGTATGAAAAGTGACTGTCCCGTTTTGTAAATAGTTTTATTTTTCACGCTTGGAGTTGGAGGAGAAACCAGTCATCCGAGTCAATCCAAAAGACAAAAAACAGGCCTTATTCACGCCACTGAGTGTGGAGAAAGGATGTACAGCACTGTAACTGTAACTCTTGGCCTAAATGTGAATGGACACAGACTCTGATTGCTACAGTATTAATTTGGTTCCCTGGATCTATTTCAAAGCTTCTGCAATAACCACACCACGTCAAAGATGTTTTGTACATACACTTTTCGAAACGCGGCTTTGCTAAAGTTTACATTGAAAAGTGACGCAGTTGACTAGCTCACATTTAGAAGAATAGTTTGCATGCTCTCGCAGCAAAGAGCTTGGGTTTCTGGATGGTAAAGTGCACTTGTTACATCTTCAAATTCAGTTAGTTCTCTTTTTATTTTCAGTAACAGCACCGGGGAGCAAATGTTTGATGGTTTTCAATGAATTAATATATGAGTAGAATTATACTTTAAGACATAGATTGATTTAATTAAGTCTGAATTATAAGGAATTCTAAAGGGGACATTTATTTGATAAGACTTCTTAAATTGTCAACAGAAATAGCAGTGGTTTTGATATATCCTGTCATAACTTCAGATAAATAGAACCCATAATGTTCATTTTGCTATAAATGCATACCATTACAACAAATATTGGAAAGCAAATGTGTCTTTGGGTTTTGGCGTTTTACAAAACTACTTTCTCTACTTTCATCACTACATTAAAGTTAGCATTTGCAACAGTAGCCTAAAGAGAAATGTAACCTAATTAAGAACTTCTAAAAGGAATTTCCAAGTGTGAGATAGAAACTAAACTACACGACTACACTACTATATTGAATTGTAACATATTTAATTACTTAAATTAAGTACAAGTACTGCTGCTTCAAGATGGATTCTTAATCTGCCAGCTATCTAAAACTAGCATCCCACCAACTCTCTTACTTCATTCCAAGTTTAGAACATTGTCTGCAACAGGGTGTTTATCTATATAAAACTAGCATCTTTACCTCATTTGGTTTAATCTCCAAGTTTAGAACTATGTTTGCATTGCTAATTGCATTGCTAATTCTGGTTATCCCGTTAGCCGGCTAACTATCTAAAACTAGCACCTTTTTTACAACCTGCCTCCAGGCAAGGTCGTCATTGTAAATGAGAATTTGAAAAGTACCTGGTTAAATAAAATAAAATAAAAAATTTGGTTCATTCCAAGTTTAGCTTGAACAATGTTTTCAACATCACTGCTACTTCTGGTGACCTGGTTAGCATGTTAGCTAACATTTGAAACTATTAATTTAATTAATTCCACCAGTGCTACTTCTGGTTAACTGTGAGCATGCTAGCTATCTAAATCTTTTATCCCAACTATTACGGTTGTTAATTCCAGGTTTAGAACAATGTGGTTACCTGTGAGCATGCTTTATAGCTTTCTAAAACTAGCAAAACTTTGTTGTTTCAGTTTATTTTTGAATGTTCAAAATCACAAGTTGCCCAGTTTATGATTAACATTTTGTCATATATTTCTTTTGATGGTAGAATTGGGATCATTTATTCTGTAGTCTAAAATATTTATTGTGCTTTTTAGATTCGGTTATTTCCCTTTTGCTGACTTGAAGCAAATTTATCATAATGAAAGTATTAATATTTGTATTTCTGTTGGTCAGAGTGGAGTTTTCTTTGAGAATGGGCCAAACTGCTTATTTAAGTTTAAAGAATGTACAAATGTATGATTTTACGATTGTTTTGCATCTTGGTACTGGAGATATGTTGAGCTTCTCACAGCCCTTGACTGTTCACACTGTAAGAAAAATGTCTGACTGTTTTCCTTTAACTGTTTCCTACAACCTTGATTGACAAAACTCTGCGGTCATTCACAGCATACTTCAAGCAAAATGGACGTAACTATGGAGCATCTGTTGTAAACGCCGTTGGATCCCGGAAGCAAAAACTCTTCACAAAACTGTCCACTATGCATGTCCTTCTTTTGTCTTAACCAGTCATGTGGTATTCCAGCCTGTATTTATATATTTTATTTCATCTCCTCATAATAAACTGTACAGAGTTTTCTTTTTGTTAACATCCACCTGTGATTTGCAAAAATGTAAAGCAAATGTTTGCTCTAGAAATAAACAGACCAAGAGTTGATGTGCTCCGTGTTCACTTATATCATACAATTTAAATGTTACAGTATGTTATATAAGTCAGAGCTTGTAAGTCCCAATTTTCTCTTCTAATGTAGGTCGACCCTTGACCGGCCGTAAAGAGCAGTTGTCCATCCGTGTCCGAGCACACGTGTCCGAGCACAGAGATGTCCTTATCCACTGTGTAAATATTAACCTGCTCAGACTTTGAAATGACCTGTGCCTAATCTGTGGACCTTTTGAGAAGCTCTGAGTGGACATGCAGCTGCGGCTGTTGGTCAGGTGACTTCAGATTAGGTGCACACACTCAATATAAGACTGGATTCTGCGTTCAAGCTGAAGGTACGGCTAGGTTAAATGTATTTTTATTTTGGCTTTTGTCTATGCGTTAGAGTACAGCATCTGCAACAGACCTAAGCATGAAAGCCAATTTCCTCCATGTTTTTGCTCCAATCTTTTTGTATAATAATGCTAAATCTCTTTAAGCATAACAATAATAATTGTCACGTTGTCCTTTTTAAATGTATTTCAGATTTCAATCCCACATTGCACACCAGATTTGTAAAATCTGTTACGGTAGCCCTGGAGAGACATGCGGATGAATATCAACAAACAAATAAATATGTCAAATGATGAGTTCAAAAAATGTACACAAACTCAATTTGCTTTGAAAATGTGCTAAACCTTAATGCAAGATGATGTGTTTGAACAAATGGGGAAAAAAGAAGAAAGAAATCCAATATTGTCCATTAGTGCTTTTGTTTGTTTTCCCTGGGCAGTTGGACTGAAACAGAAAGTGATGAAATCCTGTGTTCTATTGAGTTGTACATATATTTTTTTACCATGAAGCAAATGGTCTTCTTTGGATGTGATTTGGATTTTATGAATGATGTGTTAAATTTTGTTCACTTGTAATCCCACAACATTTTACACAAGGCAGGATCAGTATGCAAAATAAATAATTGTCCTTCAGTCATAAAAACACTAAGCAGCAATATTACAGTAAATTTTGTTTGTTAATTTTAGAGCTACAAAAGAAGAGCTATAGATCGCTACTTTTTTAACATTATTTAAATTGACAAAAACTGCCTACCATGTTTTTTTTAAAACCAGTAAACATCTGATTAATTTACAGATAACCTGGACCTGTCTTTGTCCTCACAAAGCATTGTTTGAATACATTATTATGCTAAGTGAGTTTAAAGTCCAGCTTTAGGGCCATTGTGTTGGCAGTGTCAACAACTCCACAAGGGAAGCTGCCATTAATGCAAAGCCCAGCTGGACATTACTTGTGGGAGTGGTCTCCAAAAGGTCGTCCAAGGTATGCTAATGTCACTCCTGATGACATCACCAGAATCTCTCATAAAAGCCAGCATTAGGGGAGCTCTGTCACAAAACCTCTCCAAGGTGAAGACAGCAGGCACTCGGCTCGCTCCATCTGCCTCCACATCTCCCCTGTGGTCCTGGGACTCGAGAAGACCAAAAAAATATGCTGTTCTGCCATTCCCAGCCGGAGTCCTTCCACCAGCACTCTGCTAGTTACATTAGGTAAAGCACCACCAAGTTTTAGTAATCATTACAGATCTACAAAGTCTGGTCTTAAACTTTGGACACAATGGAGTAGCTGTATGCTTCAAAATTTAGGCATTTTCTTTCTCAAGCACATTTCTTCATTTATATTCTGCATTAACCAGCCATTTGATATTAAAGTCTGATAATTTGCTGCTGCAATTAGAATAATTTTGTTTATAAAACAATTCTGTAAATATAAAATAATGAATACAGTGGTGTAATGTCATTACAATGGACTCCAGTGCAAACTATTCTAAGTAAACCTACATGTTAACAAAAGAGACTGAGATCCTGCCCATGGATTTCTTTTTGGTGACCTTTTTTTGGGATTAAATGATTAAGATAAGGAGCTGTATTGTCTTTATTGATCACTATGCAGTCCTTTCTTCTGATCTATGTCCAGAGAGGCATTGGCGCCTTTTCTAAAAAACGAAGAAGTCCGTCTCATGGCTGAGAGCAGTGGCAGGAGGAGCCCGTTCCAGTACATTCTGTGTGCGGCCACCTCTCCAGCTGTGAAGCAGCAAGAGGAGACCCTTACCTACCTCAACCAAGGTAAACATCTGTGCCCTGCAGCTCACTCTTTACACTATCCACACTGGAGCTCATGTTCAGAGATGGATCCCAGCAGAATAATCAAAACATCACAGTACAATCATTGAATTCATTTGAATTAATCTAAGTTAAGGCTGATTATGCAAAATGTCCAAGAGCCTATTAAGTCTGGATTTTTTTTAGGAACCCAGTCTGCCAAATAAAATATTTATTAGTTTCAGTAATCACTGGTATGTGAAACATCAACCTTTTAGTACATTTACATTTATTCATTTAGCTGACGCTTTTATCCAAAGCGACTTACATTGTTCTAATGTAATTACCAGTGTTACAGTAACTGGGGGCAGTCACTGGATATTAGTAGAAATCCTTATCTTATTTACGTCCCATAGATTCTGTGAAATCAACAGCCATTCTTTAGTGAGAGCTTTTAGTAAATTTTGTAATACTCGTACAGAATGACTTAAGGTTAAAATTGTGAAGTAAGTAAGTATTTAAATTTGAGTACATGCTAATACTCAATACCTAAGAAGCTAATAATTACAATTCATACACACAGTTCAATGCCTTGTTGATTTCTCTGAGGCTTTATATTAGTGACCTGTTTAGAAGAATTCTGTTTTCTAGCAGCTTTACAATAAAACAAAGCAGAACTTTGCTTTACTTGTGTCATAATAATTGTATATTAGATATTATGCTCTCACCTTTGCTCCAGTTTATATGCTTATCCACATACAAGTATGACTTAATGTCTTTAGCTGTATCTCCTATTGGCGTCAGGCTAATCCAAACAAGACAAAGACATCACTTTTTACTACATCTAATCACTGTCAGGGACACTCTGTCCTGTACACTTAGTGACATGTACACGTAAACTTATTCACATCTATGACACGTCAGCTCAATACATCCACGACCCTGGAGCTGAGAGGCGGGCATAATGTACATCTATAAAAACTTCATGTGTTCTAAAAATGTGAAGCAAATCACCATGTACGTGTACATGTGTCTGATTTGGTTCATTCTTGCAAGAATTAAACCGGTCTTCCATTTCTAAATTTACCATTGTCTCGTTTGTGATCCGAACCTAATAATTATTATTTTAACAACTTGAATCATCTGGTTTAAAAAATATAGAATATATGACAGCCTTTTAACAGCAAATAATCTGAATTAAGTTACGTTAAATTGATTTAACATAGTATAGAGATAATTATGCAAAATTCCATTAAAATTGTGATAAAAATTATTTGCAATTTGTTAATTTTTAAAAACACTGAAGAATAAGTGTGTCACAACCAAATGGTTGAGAACCACTGCTTTATATACAAAGCTTACGCTGCAGTGACTAAAGTACTTGTGAGGCAGAATCTGAGGAGGTGACATGAATACAAGTTTCACAAACAATGAATACAACCGTACTGGTATGAGCTTCAGGACAACCCTAGTTAAAACACAATAAAGAGGGGTTCACCAATGTCGTTTCCCTTTCTCTCACACAGCCTACTGTCTACTATTAAATAAAGGTAAAATAGAAAATCTAATTGAAAGATGTCTTTTACTTTGAAAGAATACTTCAAAGTTTAGTTTAGTTTAGTTTATTAAGATCCCCATTAGCTGCTGCAAAAGCATTCTTCCTGGGGTCTATAGACTTTTGTGTGTAAACTATTGTAATCATTTGTTGATTCAGTTTAGACTATGTTATGTCAATTCAGCTTATGGGCTCCACCACAAGTATTTTACGAGTAGTATTAACGAAACTGAAATACTGTTTAAACTCTGATTTAGGAAGTGAAGCAACAGACACTCAGGACAGTGCAATTACTAAATAACATGGACCATCTCCTGTATTGGGCTTTTGATAAACAGAGTGGACATCTGTGAGACTGCCTTAAGACAGTCCAATCAGTCAAAGTCTGACGTTTTTAATGTATTTGATAAAACCTAACAATCGATTATTAATTCCTTGGGGATTAATAAAGTTAAATTGTTAGGTATTAAATGCTATGATTTGTTAAAAGACACTAAATAAAAGGATTTATCTTTGCAACATGAGCTTCTTCATACACTATATGTATCTTTGTGTTACCTTTCACTCTATCACCTTCTCTTATCATTCTGTTCTTTTTAAGCCTAACATAATAAAACTATGTATTTTTTACATACTAAAAATTGCCTTGTGCCCTACATTCATTTGACCAAACACAATTCACATGCAACAATTGGAGAAGCCAAATTACAGTCTTGATCTCCATTCTTTTTTCTGATTGACTCATTTCCATTATTTATTTATTTTTTTTTTCAATTTTAATCAGGTTTCTTGTTTTCAAAATGTAGGTCAGTCCTACGAAATCCGTATGCTTAACAGAAAACTAGTGGAGTATACAGATATAAGCAGCAAATATGTCAAGGTAGGTGTAAGGTTTTGTGTATTTTGGCTTTTTTTTTTTTTCTTTGATCTGTCTTTCTGCATTTATTTCTGGGTTTTGTCCAAATCCTTTTTCAGGTCTGTTATAAAAAAATCGTTTGACCAAATCTTTCTGCAACCTTTTTCTATAAACTGATCCGTCTCTATGTTTTCTAAATAGAGATATGTTTTAATGTTTCTGCTAACTACTATGTGTAGAAAAAAATATGTTTAACGAATGTTGCTACAATATAAGTGAGAATTATGTTAAAACAATGCCTGATTATTTGAGGAAGCTTATTAGATGCACGCATCCTGAGAAACCTGAAGATTTAGATAGTTTTTCAGTCATGGAAAATTACTTTCTTACCCCTTAAACAAATGCAAAACAAGTCATCATCAAATATATCCCTTTCTATAAAGTTTGAGCAGCCCCTGCTGTAGTTTTTAGATTTGACCCTCTGAGGCTGCTGTAGTTTAAAGATCAGAGCCTAAGTTGGGTATTGGAATTTCAATTATTTTTGAAAATGCTGTCCTCAATTGTCAAAAAACAAAAACAAAAAACAAAGCAGATATGTTCTAGAAAAATGTTCTTAAAAACAGTAGGAAACCTGTCAGGACAAATTCTTCATACAGATACTGTTGACAAAATATAATTACAAAGCAAATTACTAAATTCATATTTTTACACACAACGTATGCTAAAAAGCTTTCTAATAATAAAATATTTATTTCTAAACATGGCCACAGGCTTCTGTTCAAACATAAGGGAATTTGCAGAAAAAACATCAGAAATTGCAGATGGGGTTGCATAACAAACAGAATCATGTTTGACATTTAAAACATAGCGTTTTATTATGAAAGGGTGAATGAAGAGTGCTTATCTTAGTGACCTTTGTCAACAGTTTGGTTAATTTGTGCGTGAGTGACTCCGCCCCACATGCCGCTGAGGTCAGGATGCCACTCATTGAAGAGCAGGACTCGTTCCAGCATCCCAGAAACACAAGAACGAGCCAGGTGGCGTCTGTGCAAACACATGACGCCATTTACGAGCTGAGGTCTTCAGTCAGGCGTAAGACCTCTACTATAAAAGCCCTGCATCACACAAGATAGTGTTGTCATCTCTTCTGTGCTATGACACAACAGAAGAAGAACCGCTAGATGCTAGAGATAAATAAAGTACAGGAGTTTGAAGGTTTCTTCTTCTGAACTGGCAGTTAACATGACTAGCTACGTGCTATAGCTAATTTTGTGATGGTCATACTTTGGCCCAAGTTTGACCACTTTGGTACCACTTTAAAATACATCCTAAGATTTGTAAACTGTCATTGGTTTATAAATTATTATCAAGGGGTTAGGTCACTTAGAAAAAAGCACCGTGGTGACCGGTTGCTTGCAAAATAGTTTAGCTCAGTAACTACAGTATATGACTATAAAAGTAAAATATGAAGCTTAACGTGTAATTTGCAAATGTGGGCTCACTATTTGGCAAGCAACTGGTCACAGTTTTCCTAATAGGCCGTAACTTGCCTGGCTCCAGCCTCTGAAACCAAGGCAGTAGAAAATGATTGATTAAAATTTTATAAACCTTTTAATAATCAGTTGCTAGCCATTTATAAATCTATCATTATGAGACACTCATTTTTAAAATCTTTGTCCAAAAAAGGGAATCAACGCTACCAGCTTCACAGGCCCAGTTCAACTTTATATTAATAATGCTACAGTCTGTTGGTCCATTAATATATCCTGTCTAATGTCTAACTCTACTGTATTACATCAGCTTGGCAGCAAACTTGAATGAGAACCCAAAACGATAATGATTTCATACATAGATATGTAGATAGTCTCTTAAAGAATAACAGAGAGGAGATGATTTTAAATGAGCAAACTAGGCCACTATTTGCAAAGGAGATGGATCTGTAATCATTGAAAGTTCCAATGTGTAAAGGTTTGAGCTGTGTCCTAAAGTACCTGTTTATGTCCGCAGAGCATTGTGCGAGTGGTGTTTCATGACCGGAGGCTGCAGTACATGGAGCACCAGCAGCTGGAGGGCTGGAGGTGGAGCCGACCCGGGGACCGCATCCTGGATTTAGGTCAGTGCTCACAAATGCACCACTCCACATACTGACAAAGGACTAGCAAAGGGAGTTACTAATCGGTTTCTGACCAACAAAACAAAACACTGGTTGATGTTGTAGCTAGGCTACTGTTTTGAGTAAATGGAGTTTACTGGTAAAAAAGGACATTTGTTTAGAAAAGAGGAACCATCTTTTTTACAGTCCATGGGAACACTTTCTCTTTTAGTTTTTTTTACAGAAGTGGTGGTTTGCTTGTTCATTTGTACTTGTGAATTAAGAAGAGAAAAAAAGTATTTTTTTGAATTTTTTATTAATATGTCTGTTAATGTTATCTGAAAACTATGTGCAGTAACAGCAGACAAGCCTGGATGTAACAGCCACTATATATACAATCATTGGTTGATGGCAACTTGCATGTGCTGTTTTAGGCTTCGATGCACCAGCGGGATAGTCAAACACACCCCTACAACTCAATTAACCATCGTAAGACTTAGAAAACAATTTTTGATGGTTAAAATGTTACTTAGTTCTGCTTTCATAAATATGAAGTGGAATTATAAAAATGTAAAAATAATATTAATAAAAATAATGTAAATAAATAATTATATTTAAAGATATTTTAAATGATGATAGTTAATTTGTAATATTAAAAATGACAGAAATACTTTTTTTTCTTTTGTTTTTGGAATTGTTGTGGCTGTTTTGTTTTGTGTTTTTTTATTGCCTTGTTTTGTTGTATTATATTATGTTTTGTTTTAAATATTAAAAGAGGTTAAAAGGTAAGTTTTGACTTTTGTGTGTAAGAAAATCTTGTATTATTTCTTTACTTTGTTGGGCAAAATAAACTGAATGTATTACTTACCTGGCCCGTTTGATTTCTAAACCAAACAACAGTATATGAAAAACCCATAAACCTGAAAAAAAAGTATTTTTGAAAAATGAATATAGTTTCTATATAGGGCTATAGTAGAGAAAAGTCAATAATGAATTATTAATATAATTATACAATACGTCCGTCTCTGTAAATATGTTTCTAAATATGCTTAGACCTTTCTGTTTTACTGAAAAAAGATGTTTTGAGAGACAAATATTTTCTAAAATCATTGGTGAGAAACGTTTAAGAACTAGATTTGAAAATGTTGTCATATTCTTCAGGTTTTTTTTTTTGTATTGTATTGAATGGTATTAGAATACGTATTATATACTGTAGATATAAAAAATGGCATGTTACATTCAGTTGTCTGCCAGTTGTTTTTATATTGCATATATTGCTAGATTCAAAATCCAACATATGTTTATGAATTGGTTTATTTTCTATTTTTTTGTTCTGGTTCTGTTTGATCGGGGTTGATCGGATACTGAAGTTGCTGGACATATAGTGGGCTAAAGATAAATACAGTATATATAAATGATAAAACAAAAATGTGTTGTAGAAGGCCTGATGCTACCATTTCTTACAGACATCCCTCTGTCGGTGGGGATACTGGAGCCCAGGGTTCACCCTCTGCACCTCAACACCATCGAGTTCCTCTGGGATCCCATCAAAAATGTGTCAGTCTTCATTCAGGTACAAACATTTTCCCTCAGCTATCACTTCATCAACCACAACCTTCTGTTGTACAAGCATGGGACTTCTCTGTCAGGTCAACTGCATCAGCACCGAGTTTACCCCCAGGAAACACGGCGGTGAAAAAGGAGTGCCCTTTCGCATCCAGGTGGACACCTTTACCACAAACGAACAGGGCGAATACATGGAGCACGTCCAGTCGGCCAGCTGCCAGATCAAAGTCTTCAAGGTACAAGCACTTCATTTATTTACAAAACAGCAGTTTCCCAAATTCAATTAAGACTTTCAGACTTACAAAATTGATCCATAACAATAGATAAAAAATATTACTTTGTGAAGTTAAAATGCTTTAGTCCATTTTACAAAGTTCATCAAATAAACTTTACAATCCGCCTTTAAACATCATATTCATATTTTGACTTGTGTTATTATGTAGCATAATCCTGGTAGGGTTTTATCATGCCCTTTCCTAAAATTAAAGTTACATGATGTTTATGTGAAAAACGTGACAGAAATAACACAATAAATCGCAACACTGTCAAAACACAGTTACTTCTGAAGATCATTCTTAAATACCGAGCTATTCCTTTAAAAAACAGCAACTTGATAAAACATCTGCTACACACATGCCAAAGCTCTGTGTTCACTCAGGATTTAGTCAGGTATTCATTTTTGCTGGCAAAGTTAAAGCATTTCTTATTTTCTAGCCTAAAGGAGCCGATCGCAAACTGAAGACCGATCGTGAGAGGATCCACAAAAAGGACCTCCAGGACCGAGAGAAGTACCAGGTGTCACATGAGACCACCGTGCTCAAAGAGGTGCCGAGTCATTCGTGTTAATCTGTGGCTTCTCTTATTTAGGCTTCTGTCAATGATTGGGGATGAGTGCGTCATGTCTCTCATCTGTGGCGGCTGCTCTGGTTGGTCATTGAACAGAAGGAAACGCAAAACTTGATTTCAATATAAACCTTGAGGGACTGCAGATCATTTATTGACTCATGTTGACAAAATTACAACAGAAACGCAATGGTCCTTGACTAATCTTTGGGTTGTTTCAAACGTAAGATTGTTGTCTCTTTCTCCGAGACTTTGAATTTGAGGTGTGTTGCGCCAAAGACCATCTCTTTAGTTTTGGAGGTGTTTAGAATGAGACCGTTTTCTGGGCTCCATCTATAAAAGCTCTTCATGAGGTTCCTGTATTCCTCTTCCCGTCCATCTTTGATACAAGCCACTATTGCTGTGTCAGAAATACAGTATTACTGAAATGTCTAATGTCTAAAGTGAAAAGGAATGGAGCACCTTGAGAAACCCCTGTGCTACAGATGACAGAAATGTCAGGATTAATTAGTAATCCAATGTCGTGGTGAATATCAAAACAGTACCTAAAAATAGTGTGATGACTGTAGCTGAGACAGGCCAAATAAATGTATGATTCACAGCGAGGGGCTAGTAGTTTGAGGTGAGTACCAATGTTATGAATGTGTATTAAAGGAAGATGCTCAAACTTCAGATCATAATATAATTAAACTCAGACAATTTTTGTGTTTTTGTTTTGTTTTTTGTTATATTTGGTGGGTTTTTCAAACTTCATCTCATAATATTACATTGAAATGCCAGATTGTGGGTTTGGTCTTCACTTGGTAAAATTTTACTCCAAATAAATAGCTGCACTGGGAAATGAATAATACGCCACTTACTCACACGTTAATCTCGGCAAAATACTTGGGGTACTAGTTTTGACATTCATAGATCAAACCCAGTGCCAGCAGGGGGAGAAAGTCCCACTAAAGAATTCAAACACTTAATGTGTAAAATCTAAAGCTCTTTGTAAATCATCATAAGCTTAGGTAGCAAAATTCACACCGACTCATTTCTCTGTCTGCAGTGCTCACCGTGGCCCGATGTGGTAAACCTGAGCAGCCACAGCAGCAGTAGTGCTCTGTCTCCAGTTTACCACAGCTCACCGACTTCCTGTAGTTTCACAGAAGGGTAAGCTGCACACACACACACACACGCACGCACGCACGCACGCACGCACGCACGCACGCACGCACACACACACACACACACACACACACACACACACACACACACACACACACACACACACACACACACACACCTGCTAATGCTGCTTACTGCAACTCTGTGGGAACTTTTCCTGTCGCTTAAAAAGATTACTTTGTGAAATGGCAGGTTAGACTGGGACCTAAAACCAAAGCCCGAAAATCAAAGTTGTGGCCTATTTGTAGATTAGTTATGTAACCCACAATGCTATTTTATAATAGCATTGTGGGTTACATAACTATTTTATAATAGCATTGTTTCACTAAGCCACTTGTATAACTTATTGCAGCCTCTGTGAAGGTGAAACCCACATTTATTTTCATACTGTGATCCCATTACAAATGCAATATCTTCTCTTGTATCCAACCACATAGACACATAGACACACAACAATACAAAGTGTTATGGGTTACAAAACCCGAAGAGTGAGGCCATCTAGTGTCCAAAGTAAAAAAAAAATTAACCAACAACTAAAGTAAAAACAAATGCATAGAATAAATAGACACTTTCCTTCTCAACTATTTATAACATTTAAAACATCACTATGTCAAATGAGGGGTGCACGTGGCAGAGTGGTTAGCACTCCTGCCTCACAGCATTACACAAGTCGTAGTTCCTGGTCGACTCAGATTTTCTCGGCCGATTGACACTTCTGGTCTGAGGAGTCTGCATGTCCTCCAGTGTTACTGTGGGTTCTCTCCGGGCATGTACAGGTTAATTGGCAACTCTAAAGTGTCCCTAGTGAGTGAATGTGAGAGTGAATGGTTGTCTGTCACTGTCTGTCTCTAAATGTTAACCCTGCAACTAACTGGCCACTGTCCAGGGTGTACCCCGCCTCAGGCCCAAAGCTGCTGGGATAGGCTCCAGTCACCCGCGACCCCTAATGGGACAAAGCGGTAGAAAATGAATGAATGAATTATGTCAAATGATGGCAATAATAGTATTACCTTTAATGGTTACTTGACTAATGCTACTATTACACAAGTGCACCTGGTTTGACAGATTTTCTACACACGTTAGGACACATATCTAGCCACATCAGTGCAAATTAACATTACAACTATATTATAAATCATGATAATCTAAATAATTAAAATCTCAAAAACTGTTGGATAAAAGTACAGAAAAGTATCAAATCTGATTTCACTCCCTCACATGTTCCTAGATTGTTCTGTCCTCTTGGTTCCCCACTTGGTTTGAAACTCACAGAATTTTTTTAGACAAACAATGCAGTTGTGTACCATATATGCTAAAGCAGAGAGGAATAGACGGTGTGATGTAAAAAAAAAAATCTATAATATACTTGAATCCATGTTCTAATGATACATATGTTTCCCTCTTTATGTGCATGCCCCTGTAGCAACTGTTCTCCAAACCAGCAACGGGATCAGCTCATGCCCGCCTGCTCGGATGTAAGTAACGGCCATGGAGCGGCAGACCTGTCAACCTGTACGCATTTTGCGTTGTGCGCAAGCATTTTGACGTCGGTACAATTTGTGGCTCCAAGTCGATGATTGTAAAAATATGGATGTCTTCCGCCCATTGCTCCCGCATTCACTGATATTGTTCTCACCACAGGGCTGTAACATGGCGGTTACATCCGGGCTTTTCCGCTTTTACTCCATAGTAAAACAATAGTTTTCATATAGCATAAATGGATGTATTAATCAAAAATTTACCCCCCCTCGCCTATATTTTAGGGGTGGGTGTATCGTTACGTGTTAAAAGAAATGGCTAGTTTGTGTGGTTGGCGCGTTTTCTACAAACGAAAACATTACAGATTAAAATGAGAAAAGGACCTTTAAAACAGTTAAATTTAGTCTACGTTAGCGAAAAAGGCAAATTTGGCAAATCTTTCATCTCCTCCATTGGCTAGCAGTCCGTTCTTCCCCTGAGCCTGGGAAACCTAGCCTAACTGCTTAGCCTCCTCCCGCGGAGCAACAGTCCCACACAACCCTCTGTTGGTCCTGCCAGCTCACAGTTTGGCACCTAACCGCCCTGTTACAATAACGTGTCAAATGTTGGCAAAATGAAAGCAGAGGAATATCAGCATCAACAGTTTGAAAAACCCAACCTGTGATTTACTACTGAGTACAAGTAATGCCAGTTTGTTAGTGACGCTGTTAGTGCCTGAAAGAGCCAGTATCTGGATAAACTGTCAGAATTCACGGACACGTTGTCACAGAAAATAAAAAAATATATAAATAAATAAATGAGTACTAGATTGTGCCGATGCTGAAGTAGAGTAATGGGAGCAAGTTAATGGTACGCTGCTGCAGTGACATCACTCAGGTTTTAAAGGACAGTGCGGAGTTCTTCCCCATTATAGACCACACTGTGTGCAAAAAGTTTCCTCTGCCTCGGCAAAGCGGACTTTCAGCATATAGGTGTTTGAAGACATGATTGTGAAGAAGTGCTTAAACAGTTTGATGTAACTGGGAGGAGGAGAGATAACATCTTAGAGGTTTACAAGATTTTCATTTTATTCATTTAGTTTCATGGCTGTGTTTTAAACGACTGTGATGAGCCTGTGGTTGTTTGTGGATCAGGAGTGGTGCTAATTCTGTGCGTAATCGACGGCATATAATCTGAAGTGAAATCCTGCAGGCGCCCCTGGTCACCCAGCTTCTTTGTGCGGCTGCACTCTCACTCAGCAGTGGGAGGGGCTGGGCTGCATGCACTGCACTAGTGCCCCGCAGCTGTTGCAGGGCCCCTTCCTCTCTCAATGCAACAGTCTAGTTGCCTGTCAATCAACATGTATCAGTTATGGCAAAGTGAGTCTCAAGTCCCGCCTCTCTCCAAATACCACTGCTTTGTGATACAGTTTAGGATCGTTCATTCTCGCATGTGATTGGCTGGAGCTGGGAACAAAGTTCTCGGGAACTTTTTTGGAGCAGCGCTGTGCAGTGAGACGAGCTGCCGTCTGCTGCAGCCAGGTCTGTGTCTGTCTGTCTCAGAGAACTGCTTTATACCCGCATGTGATGACCGTTAGTTTGAGAGGTATCATTCTAGTATCGGTATCGTGATACTCTGGCCAGGTGTAGGTCTGTCACGATAACTTCTTCTTGTTGTGCAATATATTGCACCAGAATTAATTGCGATAAACGATTATATTGTGTTAAAACCAATTTATGCTGCAGTGTTTCCTCTGGGCAAAGTGCCTTGGCTTGGTGTTCAAAGATCAAATGACAGGTTATGGGGGGGTGGTAGTTGGGGGTGGGTAGCAGGGAGAGGTAAAAGTAATAATTCATCTAACATATAGTCTACAATATCTTACTGCAGAGACTAAATGCATTCAAAATATTTTAAACTCTTTAATTTTTTCTGCTTATTAACCGTAACTGTGGACCTACAATAGAACAGAAGGATGAGGGATAGTTTAATGTTCTATATTTATATCATAATTTGTTTGTGATGATAACTGCCCATCTCTACCTTCATTTAACATCCCGGGGTTTGGGTCGGCATAGCCTATATGTTTAATTTGAATTAATCAAACTACAGTAATAATACAACAGCTCATTATCAAAGCTCACCTCAAAGGCTAGAGGTCATATTGGTGAGTAAAGGCTCTTGTCAGGGTCTCCATGGTAACGCTCAGAGGGAGGAGTTTGTGAAACTCCAACAAACTGTTGTTCATGAAGTTAGCTTTCCCATAGCTCGCTGCTACAACAGGCTCCTTCCTGAACAACTTTAAAACGGACCAAACAGCAGAATATATTACGCTCTATCTTCATCGTCAGTCTTCCCACGCGTGAGCACGCAACTCTGTTTTTTTTTTATTCTAAGGTAAAAATAAAATCCAGAATCCACATGAGTGTTTTATCTTGCAACAATTTTTAATTTAATTGTCAAGTATTAAAGTCTACTGAGGAATATAATTGTATGGGTTACTTAAGAATCGATTTGTTTGTCTGTATAATTTGTTGTTATGGTCGAGATTGGGAAGATGGCCATTTGCAAAACGAAGGAGTGCGACACCGATGTGGTACACCACAAAATTTCCCCAAGTTGGCAGGTCTGGAGTGGTGTGAAAGTCTTAATGTTTCTCTCTTATTCCCTTTAGGCCAGTATTTGGAGACTGTGGATGCTGTGCTGAAATACTCATTTCAAGGGCTCTTCTTCTTTTTGACATGTAGCACCTTCTGCCCGCGTCCTCACCACAGGACACTCAGCAGTGGCTGCTCCATCACAGGTTCTCGCCATTCTCAAAGCTCTTCTCCAGCTTCTCAGGTAAAATGGCTGCAAACCACAAGGCAATGACAATCAAAATATCACAAAAAGGCTTGAGTTGCAATATTTACATACATTTATTTGTGTATATTTGGCTTGTTAAGTCAAATATAATATAAATATTAGGGTGTGTACACAATTGTAATCCACTTCATTTAGTTTCCACCAAAACAGAAAACAATCCAAACCAAAACAATTTAGTTTGGTTTGTCAGCAAAAGTCTGCTGAGCGTTCACAGCTGGCATTTTGAGGGTGCGTTCACACTTTGGTTTGGTGCGGTTCAAACGAACTCTGCTGTCGTGTTGCACTTTGTATTGATACTTCAAGGGTATTTGGATACCATCGTGCTTAAATTGATACAATATCCCGGGTTTTTTTTAGATATCAATAGTTTATTTAAATATATGACATGTGTACCGTGTTACTGCGTAGCGCACTGCAGTCAGCTCATCATGAACAGATCGAGGGAAAACCACAGACAGATAATGTCTAAATGTCTTTGTTTATCTCCATAAACAGATCAAAAAAAAGCAAACAGCAGCCATTCTTTTTTCTTCACATGTAGCCTCTGTTGTGTCATGTCCCACTGGAGCTGAATGTCATTGGCATTTGTCACTCACTTATAGACAGTCACCAGAGCAGTGTGTGGGAAATATTAGTTACACAATTTTCTATTTTAATATTTTAACCAAGACTGTTATCCTTGACTGAAGTAAAAAGCTGCATACTAGAGAATTATACAGTCAGAGCTCAACAGACTGGCAGGAGCAAGACACAGAGAGAACTTTAGCAATTTTCTCACATGATTATGTTTCAAGCTGATGTTAAGGTGTTGTTCTAGTATCGGTATTGTGATACTCAAGCCAGGTATCGAACCGAACTATTGTGACAACACTACTCTCCTGCGTTTGCTGTTGTGGTTCAACTGGATAAATGTGAATGCTACAGACAAACCTCAGTGCGCATCAAACACACAGTTAGCCCAGATGGTAATCAGGCATGTTATCATAGCATTTTACAAATCCGATTCCCAAAAAGTTGACACTGTACAAATTGTAAATAAAAACAGAATGCAATGATGTGAAAGTTTTGCGGATCGTAGGCAGTCTAATATTGGGGGTCGCGGTCTGAAAAGTTTGTGAACCCCAGTTCTAGAACTTGGATATACTTTTCAGCATTGATGGTGCACTCAAACAACCCCATACCATCAGAGATGCAGGCTTCTGAACTGAGCGCTGATAAAAAACTGGCATTTGTCAGGAGCATTGACATTTCTCCAACTGAATCTCACTAACAGAGCAAATGCACCAGAGTTCATTTGAGCCACACCAAACATGGCAAGTGTGAACGTACCTTTAGTCAACACAATTATTATTGGGGCTGCACAATATCAACAAAAGATATGATTTGCAACATTCCAATCTCTGCACAGTTTTTGTGTGACTTCAAGCAGTAACGTCATTTTAGAATAGAATGCAATAGAAATCTAAAGTAGGTAGCTATAAACTGACACAACAACTAAAGACACAAATATTTAATTACACAACAGTGTAAAAGTGACACCACTTTAAAATGAA